>CM031237.1:365257558-365292558 GCA_018340775.1 Taxus wallichiana var. yunnanensis
CATGTGTCCAAATGTGATTGGAATGGAACCATGGCCAAATTCTGCCATTTTACTCTCTTTTTAGAAAAAGGAAAATTTTCCAAATTTTCCCTGCAGCTCTGCCCTTGGGAACGAGCCTAACACATGTCCAAATGTGATTGGAGTGGTGTCGTGCTTCCTTTTACTTTTACTTTTTTTCGCAAAGGAAAAATATTAAAATTTCCCCAGAGCCCACATCTCCGCTTTTGACCGGGGAAAAACATTGACTTTTTCCCTCATCAAGCTTGCGGGTTACTTTGAAATTTTAATCCTTAAGGAGGCAGAAATCCAATTTTCCTCTGATGGTCCACCTCTTTGACTTTTCAAACTGCCATGTGTCACCATGGCACACCTAGAGGCGGTCCCAAAAATTTGATACCTTAAAAGCGAGCGCTTGGCTCGCCACGTGTTCTATCCCAAAGAAGGTTTTCCTAAATGCTTTAAGCTCAAAGTGGAAAGCATCATGTGTCATGCTTTGAGGTAGTCTCCTTTTGGTCATTGAAAAGTATAAGAAAAATGCAAAGTGAGTGGAGGCCTCCATGTGTCATCCTGGCGCTTCTTTAGAATGAAACTCAAGGGCGGTCCCGAACATGCGTGATTCCTCCACGTGTCTCCATGGCGCAACTTCAAGATGGTGCCCAAGGCGGAGACTCTAAATGAGGGCAAGCTTACTACATGTTATGTTCTGCCAAACCGCTCTAGCGCATAAAAATTTGTCTAAGTCTGGGCCAAGTAGCGGAAGCCTCCACATGTCCTCCCAGCACTACTCCAAGGCAAAACCCAAAAGTAGATCTTCAAATGAGCGTCGTGCCTCCACGTGGACACATTTTGAGTTAAGGATTTTTATGAATTTTTCTAAGTACCTAGTTGAGCCGTGTCCAACCAAAAGGTGCCATGTCCCCTGCCGATGCTAGGATGTAAATTTGACCGGGAGAAACACCCACAAACCGTAAAAAATAGAAAAATGATTATTTGAGCCAGGAATGAAATTTTCTTCGAGCACATAAAGTTTAGGAATTTTTCAAGGCTCAAATACGTTCCTCAGAGACACATTAATTTATTCCTCTTCAATTACTTAGGGCGAAACAATAGTGAAGACAAATACAACTGTAGTGGAGAACAGAAAACATGGGGGAAACCAAGTTTTTGAAGGAACAAAACACGAGAGACTCAAAATATAGAATTTTAAGTGATTTACAACCTAGAAATAGATTAAAGATGGCCACAAGGATCAACTAGGCACAACACGGGGAAGGATAAAATGACAGAGGCCATAGATCAGTAATTTTTCAAAGGCACAAATGGGGCGAGACTATTTTGAGCACCAACACTAGCTCCGACTCAAGGATGGGCACTCCCTGCGATTTCCACAAGAACAAATGTAGACCAAGTGCCAAAATATCCACTGGGAAATTGAGTCATCTTGCATAGTAGAGAAACAGAGCCATCTTCAAAGAGACATAGAGAAACCAGCAAAAATAGGTCACCGAGGACAAGAATGAGCAAAAACATAAAAGGACAGGAAAAAAATGACAAACTATACACTGTACAAAATATGTTGCCCTGATTCAAAGAAAACAATCAAGGAAAATCTTCAAGCACCTTCCATCCTGGATATGAACATGCTAAGAGGTTCTGATATGATTTCATCAACTAGAAATACACCTCTTTTTCTCCTTTGTTCATTTTGTAAACCATCCACTTTCTCTGAAGCTCCTCCATTGTGTTTAAGTCAAATTCTTTAACATTTTTCAAGGCTGAATCGTAGACCCAGTTCCCAGAAAAAACAACATACTTAGGAGCTCTTTTTCAACACTTTCATACTCCCTAAAATCCACAAAACTCACAAAGTAGTTAAGATCAACATTTGTTTGCAAAACCTCATAAGATGCATCACTTGGGTCTTTAATCGGGTATAGCATCTTCTTCTCTCCATATAATTTCACCAAGTTGCCTTCAATGGGGATAGTGGCATAAGACATGTCCATTTTCACACTACCACAAACACATTTGCTACCCACTTTCTTGACAACAATATCCCCCACTAGGCGAGAAGTCAACAATCACCACATCAAGCTTTAAGTTCCTTCCAGGATAAGATGTGAGTTACACAACTAGATCTTTGACACATACCACCACCGGCACCTCTCTAGAGTCTATGGCAAAATGCACTTCCCATATGTTGCTGTCACTTTGATTCCTAATTCATTCATGACCTCAAGAGGCATGACATTACATGAAGCTCCAAAATCAAACATACAGTTATGTAATAGCTTGTCTTTGATAACCAAGGTAGTGAAGAATGGATCCACATTCAACTGGGATTTAACCAAAGAAGTTCCTAAATAAACCTTTGGTGGTTCCCCCATCTCTTCTAATACTTGTGGATTTTCCAACTCTGCAACATTTAGGGAGTCTCAACCTTGTCCACATTTTTCCTTGCATGATCTCTTCCCTTTGAGTCCTAAATATTCAAAATCCTTCTTCTTGTGCTCAGGGATCCTAAACAACTCAAAAATTGGGACAAGAATTTTGATTTGAATCAAAACTTGGGCAATGTCATATGGAACATATTTGGGTAAAGAAGCACTAGGAGAAAGATTGGAAAATTCATCAGATGGAATGGGATTATTTTCAATTTGGGCATGGGGAGGGACACAAGTTTTGCTTGGGGAAACAAGCTCTCTACTAGATGCATTTTTCTTTGGGGTTTCTTTGGCAAGCAATGGAAATTTTGACTTGGCTTATGGCCCCTTGGCATCTTTACTTCTAGTATTGTGCTCCTTTTCTTGGAAAACTACAACATTCATTAGTAGTTTCCTATCTTCTTCTAAAGGAACTCCTCCATCATACTTTTCAATCATTAATGCTCTCAAGTATTCAAAATCATTAGTGGGAAATTCAAAATCTTGTACAAAGTGTCTACTTCTAAAGTATGAGAGGGAGGAAGAAGAGGTACCCGGTGGATGCAGTCCCAAAAAATAGCAGCAGTCCTAGCACCTATTACCTCAGTTGAAGTTTCTTCCCTTGGTGAACTTGCAGGGGTCTCCATCATGTAGGCATCATCATCATTATCATCAGCTTCCTCTTCTTCTTGTTGATCTTCTTCACAAGGAGCATGAGGCATGAAACATTTGTCACACCAATCAATGACATCTGTCTCTTCCACTACAACAACTCACGGCAGCCAAAGGATCGTGTACCATTCTATTATCCCCGGCCTGGGACCGCCTATTTCCAAATCCAATAGGTCCCTTGTGTCTGTCATCAGATCTTTGGTGATTTTTGAATCTATCTTGGCCTTGTTTCTTGTGTTGTCCTTGTGAACTCTGCCCAACTCCTTTCTCAGCTCGGGCTAACTTGTAGGAGATCTCCTTGATAGCCCCTACCAAAGTTTTCACTTCTTCTAAATCAGCATCTTTGCTTGTTTGAGGTTTTTCTAGGTTAACCAGCTTTACACCTTCCCTCTTTGGAGGCTTCCCAATTTCCTTGATGTTGTTCTCTATTTTCAGAGCCATGGTTAAGGCCTGCCTCAAATTTGTGGGGTTCTTGTCTCTTAAATAATATGCAGCCTTTTTATCAAATGCATTAGTATATTTGATCAAACATGACTCATCACAAGGCCTTATTCTAACAAGATCTTATTAAACCTTGTGTTGAAATCATGTACTTGACTCATTAGGGTTCTTCTTGATGTTTTCAAATTCTATCAAAAGAAACCTAGGGTCATCTTATCACCATACTGCAATCTGAATGCATTACTCATCTTAGTCCAAGAATCAATAGAGTTATCTAGTAATGCTTTATACCAGTCCCTGGCATCCTCTTCTAAAGTGTGGACAAACAATTTGATGTATACATCCTCATGCTCAATTTCAAAATCTTCCATCATATTGAGAAAGAGCTTCAGATGCTGGTCACTAGTTATAGCATTGTTTCCCTGGAACTTTGGTAGCCTATTCTTACATCTTGAGGTAATGCATTTGGGTAACCTGACCATTCCCACAAAATTTAAAGGTCCAAAAGTGTTTTAAAAAATTGAGGCCTGGGTTGGGCCATATTGATTTGAGGAGGTGATCTTGGAGGAGAAACAAATTGATGGGGTGCAGAGGCCCTTGGAACACATGAGTGTAATTTTCAAAATGGATACCCCCAAAGGCCTTGTTTCTTGAAATCTCTATCAACCTCAAAAATACAGTGCAGAGAGTGTGAGGTAAACCTTTCAAAATCAAATGAAGGCCCCTCTCCAACCTGGAGATTTCAATTCCACAAAGAGGCTACCTGATTCGAGTCACTTGAATGGTAGTCTTCAATGATAGGTCATTCACTTTCATCAATGGAGATTCCTCTTCTTGTTTATTGACCTTCAATATCTCTCCAGGATTTTATTCCCTCGATTTTGCTTTTCCTAACTCTAGAAACAATGTCCTACTAGGATCCCTAGCAAATAAATATCTTTTCCTTCCAGCTTGGAAAATATTAGTAATAAATATGACTTTGTGAGTTTTAAGATAGTGATACTTATTAAGAATCGATCAATAGGAGTCACCACTAAGGATTTACACCTTAGTTGTGCAAATGCACTAGATATGATATCACAAATGTCTATCAATGCAAGAAACTAGGAAAAGGGAAAGATTCGACCTTTCTTTACCCAGATTTATCAAATAAAATCTTGTGCACTAGGTGTGAAGACTGAAGGAACTACACACAACACTTGGAGCATAAAAGAAGTGTTTTACCAGGTTCTTGATTTTGAACTGATAATTCCCCGACAATGGCACCACTAGTGTTGGTGTTGTTAATGGGATAAATAGATATGGAATGGAAATGAATAAGCAAATCAATCTCTCAATGAAACTCTAGATTAATACTTCCTCAGAAATGGCACCACTAGTGTTTGTGTTGTTGACGAGCTAAATAGATATGGACTGGAAATGAATCAGCAAATCAATCTCTCAATGAAACTCCATATTAACAGTTACCTAGCAACGGTGCCACTAGTGTTGGTATCCAAATTTGTTCTCCTTTTCAAGCCAAGTAGCAACATAGATTCAATAGGGGCTTAGAGGTAGCTAGATCACAAATATATGTCATTTTGTAGCCGGGGAGAAATCTAACTGTCCCTTTGTTACTTGGATTTGTGGAGAGATGGATAGCACCTTCAAGAGGATTTGATCTATCCTCACTATTTTAGGTTGTGCCTTTCAACCAAGGTAAGAGAACCTATTTTGTAACCTCTGTTATTGAAGAACAATGATAAATCCAACTCTATAGAGAAGACCTTGAGAAAATATGATCAACACACCATATCTGACTCTCACGAGTTGTCACTTCCAGATCATGGAGATATTTCACAACAAGGCAAATATTACAATGTGGTAGATTCAAAATTTAGAACAGACCTGGGGGCTTCCCTTGACATTTTACATTTTTTTGAAAAAATGGAAAAAAATTTCCATTTTCTCTGCGCACCTCCACCCTCAGGATACGAGCTTGACACGTGTCCAAATGTGATTGGAACGGAACCACGGCCAAATTCTGCCATTTTACTCTCTTTTTGGAAAAGGGAAAATTTTCCAAATTTTCCCCCACATCTCCGCCCTTGGGAACAGAGCGACATGTGTCCAAATGTGATTCGAATGGAACCACAGCTAAATTCTACCATTTTACTCTCTTTTTGGAAAAAGGAAAATTTTCCAAATTTTCCCTACAACTCCACCCTTGGGAACAAGCCTTACACGTGTCCAAATGTGATTGGAGTGGTGACGTGCTTCCATTTTACTTTTGACTTTTTTTCTCAAAAGGAAAAATTTTCAAATTTCCCCCGAGAGCCCACACCTCCGCTTTTGATCGGGGATAAACATTGACTTTTTCCCTCATCGGGCTTGTGGGTTACTTTGAAATTTTAATCCTTAAGGAGGTAGAAATCCAATTTTCCTTTGATGGTCCACCTCCCCACCTCTTTGAATTTTCAAACTACCACATGTCACCATGGTGCACCTTGAGGCGGTCCCAAAATTTGATACCTTGAACGAGCCGGCTTACCACATGTCTTGTCCTAGCAAGGTTTTCTGAATGCTTGAAGCTCAAGTGGAAGGCACCACATGTCATGCTCCGAGGTAGTATCCTTTTGGCCATTGAAAATTCTAAGTAAAATGCAAAGTGAGCGGAGGCCTCCACGTGTCAGCTTGGCACTTCTTTAGAATGAAACTCAAGGGCCGGTCCCCGAACATGTATGGTTCCTCCACATGTCTCCATGGCGCAACTTCAAGATGGTGCCCAAGGTAGAGACTCTGAATGAGCAAAGCTCACCACGTGTTCTATTCTACCAAATTGCTCTAACTACATAAAAATTTGTCTAAGTCCGGGCCAAGCAGCGAAGCCTCCACATGTCCTCTCGAGTCTTACTCCAAGGCAAAACCCAAAAGTAGATCTTCAAATGAGCGTCGTGCCTCCACATGGACACATTTTGAGTTAAGGATTTTTATGAATATTTCTAAGTACCCAATTGAGTCATGTTCAACCAAAAGGTGCCACGTCCCCTGCCGATGCTAGGATGCAAATTTGACCAGGAGAAATGCCCGTCAAATCGTAAAAATAGAAAAATGATTATTTGAGCCAGGGAATGAAATTTTCTTCAGGACAAAAAGTTTAGGAATGTTACAAGGCTCAAATACATTCCTCGAGACACATCAATTCATTCTTCTTCAAGTACTTAGGGCAGAAATGACAGGGAAGACAAATCCCGACCGTGGAGAACAGAAAACATGGGGGAAACCAAGTTTTTGAAGGAACAGAAACAAGAGACTCAAAATATAGACTTTTAAGTGATTTACTGAGAAACAGATTAAAGATGGCCACAAGGATCAACCAGACACAACACGGGGAAGGATAAAATGACAAAGGTTATAGATCAGTAAGTTTTCAAGGGCACAAATGGGGTGAGACTATTTTGAGCACCATCGATTGTACACCAAATATATGCTTCATATAGATTTATTGTTTAAAAGAGACACCGCTGAAATTATTTTTTCAATTGGGATAATATTTGTTAGGTGTTTTGGTTAACCAATATTCTATATGATAGTGTCTATTAACACATCTATTTATCTATATTTATAGTTGTGTGCACAATGTATAATATTACACTAATATTTCTACATTTATGGGGTGTTATTATTTTATACACCCCAAATCAATCATTCTAAAATCAAACAAATCACGTAAATTATCCGTTCAATAATTAATTGAATCTCTTTCATTAGATCATGTCATGTCCTTAAATTATGCATTTATTATTTTGAGACAATCGAGAACTGTGCTAATGGCCACTTTACACACAACATATTATCATTGCTTAGATTTACTTTATTTGCATTATTGCATGTTTGAAATCAAATATTATACATTGATGAGTCATTAGATGATTATGTTATGTAAAATATAGATATTTCTTATTTTTATGGTTTATAAGTTGTGTATGATTTATTTTGGTTGATTTATTATAACAAACATTTAATGCAATGGGTATTGTTGGTTACTTGTGTGCATGTGTTCTCAGTGATGAGAAAGGGTATCATCGGGGAGGGAAGACAAGATTTAGTCATGGGTACCTGAAAGAGAGAGTCCATGTGCACTTTAGTTCACCGTAAATAGTATTGAAAAGCTGTAAGTTTGGCCAATAAAAACCTTTTTATGAGTTTTAGTCTAGTATTTAAATATGTCACTTTTTACAAAAAAATTCTATATTCATTGTGATAAGTTAATCGAGGTGTGTGTATGTGCTCACATGATTAAGAGCATAATGTCACTTGTAAAATTGTGGTTGAGCAATCTATTGTCATCATGCAACAATATTACTCTTATAAGTACAATATAATGGTGTGAATCGCTTAGGCCGTTAAAACTAGGTATAAAAAGTGAATTATTAAGAGATAAGGAGTGGGAGATAATTATTCAGAGGTTTTTATTGACATGATAGGAGTATCTAGAATGGAAATTAAAGACAAAAGAAAGATTAAAAATCTCATGTAACAATTGAGATAACACACAAGTTCACATACACATGGAGTGGTGAAATTATTAGAGAATAAATTAAAGACCAAAAGAAACAATTATAAAAATCAAGTTTTTCTTCTTATCCAACTTAGAAATTTGAATAAAATAATTTATAACAGCTCACTGTATTATTTTTTATAAAAATAAAAATAAAATTGTTAGGTTGTTAATTCCCGAGGGACCAAGGTCTTGGGTTCAAACCTCGACTTCCTCATTTCTACTGGATGAACTCAATTAAGAAATATATTTTTATTTTAAAAGTTGACATTTTAAAATCATTCATAATCACAACTCGGTTGATAAGTTGAGCAATGACTAAATAAAGGTTGTGGGTATATAACTCATGAATCCTTCCAAAATAATTAAGACAAAAATATTTAAACATGTCCAAACCATATCCAATGATATACAAAAGAAAAGCCAAATATAGTTGTGCCCTAATGGTTTAACGCCTAACCTTCAAAATGCATTTAAGCTCTAGATTTTCTTTATTAAATCAATTAAATATATCACCTTGTTAAAGGGGACTTTAAAATATCAAATATGAATGCAAAATATGTGAGCTAGTACTTTGCATTTCGGTGAATGTTTTTATTGTTTGTAATACCTTTGATAAATTGAATGTTGGGGATCTATGGAAATATTGGGATTGCTAGGTGAAATTCAGTTCTCAATAAAGATAAGTGATATTTTCAAATTGGTTTATTTACGAAATTTTTCCCACTTAAATCATATGTTATATGTTACGATATATTTACTTTCATTATTATTCATTCAATCTATGGTTTAATTCATTATAATTTGTTTTATAATCATAAACAAAAATCCTTGGCATATTTATGGTGGATATCTAATCTGTGATTATTATTTATCTTTGTTTTTCTAACATGGTATCGAGATAGATGTTTGTGGTTATGTAGGATAAATATGTTTTGTACAGAAAATTCATCTATAGATCGGTATGAAGAAGATTACTTGAAATATTTCAGGATTTACAAAACCCTGTTTTTTTGCTTCATGATTTTTCAAAGGCTATAGGTGCAAAACTTCAATTCTTTATGAAATAAATCAAATTCAAAAATTTTGTAAGTTTTAAATAATTGATGAAGATAAAATTAATGTTTGTGTTTTGTTTTTATCTTCCACAACCTTTTGATTAATTGGAATTGTGTTTTGTGATCATCTACGGCCTTCTTAGTGTTTTTATAGTCTTACACGGAATTTTCTTCACTTTGTGGAATTCTCGCTTTGTTCCACGGCATGTTTTTTTACTTATTGTTCATAACTCTATTGTTTCACATACTTTTATTCACTCCACAAATTTTTCCTTATTACACTGACTTTCCTTTGCTCGTGGCATTTTCCTTTTTTCCATGGAATAGTAAAAGATTAAAACAATTGTGGAACTTTATTTCTTTGTTCCGTTGCTTTGAGACATGAAAAAAATTATATTCTTGCCTCTTGCTTTAAGGATTTTCTGCTTAGTTTGATTGAATTTTTTTATCAAGTCACATAACTCTTTAAAAGCGCATATCTCTGCAATTGTCTTTCAAACTCGCATAACATTAATTTTCTCTAATTTGCTAATTTTTTTGAAGTATGGCTAGTTCATCTAATTTCTCCATGGATAAATCTCAGTTGTTAAATGGAACTAATTATAATATTTGGAGAGTTAGGTTGAAATCCATATTTATGGCAAGAAATCTATGGGATCTAGTTAGTGGTGTTGAAAAATGACCCACTAGAGACAAGCTAACCCTAAAAGCTTATGTTCCTTCTCCCAAAAATCCCAAGAGGCCATGTCAATCCTATTACAAAGCATTAAAGATGAATTCTTATTACACATAGGACACATGGAGTCTCCAGCTGATGCATGGAATCAATTACAAACTATGCATGAAGGAAGTCACCTTTCTAAGATAATTAAGCTAATCATGGAATTATTTACAACTCCAATGAAAGGAGATGAGAAGATAGTTAATTACTTAGCTAAAATTAAGAATATTAAGGCTCAGTTAGATGGTTGTAACTGTGAATTATTTCAAGATAAATTATTGTATTTTATTATTCAGATCAACATACATGAAAAATTTAGAAATTATATATCTATTTTGAATTATAAATATCAAAATGAATCGATTTACCTAATTTGGATACTCTATCATCTCTCCTAATTTAGGAAGAAAGAGTAATGGAGAATTTTGATTAAAATGAAAAGCCTCCGAGGCATTGTTCTCTCAAAATCATAAATTTGTTAAAACCAAAATAACAACAATGCTAATTTAAAAAATCAAAATAACAATAATGCTAATAAAAAATCAAACTTTAAATCTAAGTTTATAACTAATCCTAATAATCAAAATTTTAAAGTTAAGTTTGATTGCTCTTACTCCAAGGGTGGTAAAATTGATCATAAAGCAGCTGATTGTTATTCTAATTCAAATAAGTTTAATAAAAATGTTAAAGGTATGAACTTCAATAATAAAAAGAAGAATAAAAATCAGAATCAAACTAAAAACCAATTTAACCAAGATGAGAAAACTATTTCTTTTTATATTGCTCTCTCATCCTCTAATGAAAATGAATGGATCCTAGATAGTGGTGCATCTAGGCACATGACCTATATTCATGAAATTCTTTCAGATGTTGTGGAATGTCATGAAAATATATATCTAGGAGATAATTTTTTCATTAGGTCTAAAAGTTGTGGAAATGTTAAGTTAGAAAATGGAACTATTATAAATGTTTTATTTGTTCCTAACTTAAAGAAGAACCTTTTAATTTGTTATTGAAAAATAAATGGTATGTGAAGAATAAGTTTGGTAAATTTATTATTGCTAGTATACAAAATAATGGTTTGTACATATTTGATGGATTTTTTTGAAACTTATTTTTCTTCTTGTTGTTGTAATGATGTTCAATTGTGGCATGAAAGACTTGGGCATGTGAACTTTAAGAGTTTGTATGAAATGTCATGCCTTAACCTTGTGATAGGTCTCCCTAAGATGAAATCAGACCATGGATCTTGTGAAATTTACTTGCATGGTAAGCAACATGTTGAACCATTTCACAAAAATCATGAGTTTAATTCATCTAACTTGCTTGAGTTAATCCATAGTGATGTAAGAGGTCCTTTGGAAGTTCTCTCTCTTGGTGGAGCCTTGTATGTTGTAAGTTTCATTGATGAATTTTTTAGAATGACTTGGTCATATTATATTAAGAAAAATTTTGATGTTCTATCTAAGTTTTAAGAGTTTAAAGCCTTAGCTAATATAAAAATTGAAAGAATAAGAAATGATAATGAAGGTGAGTATGTAGATAAGAATTTTGATGAGTTTTGTGTGTATTGTGAAATTTAGATAGAGTTAACAAATCCATATTCCCCAGAAGAATGACATAGTTGAAAGGAAGAATATAGGTAAGTGCAGCAAGTTGGGGGACCAAAAGGGTGTCATAAGTGGGCGTCATATTCAAAAAATAGTAAAATCTCAACTTGTATGGATTATTAGCAATACGCACACTCAAAATTGAAAAAATTGTATAAATATGAATCGTAGCATCCGAAATCTAGTTTCTAAACTACTATTTTTATTTTTATTTTTAAAAAAAAGTTTATCTATATTAAACACAAAAAATTCTATGACTTGGTTTTTGTTTTTGAAAATGCCTATAAGATTATAGTCTGTTTGCCCATGATTTGGATGACCAAAACTTGTTTTTTTCCCTTTCGTGAAAAGTTAGATCTTTTGATATCCATCTTAGGATGGATTTTATTTTTTTTTTTTTGAGCATTATTTTTTTTAATGATTTTTTCCGTAAAAGTGGTCTAAAATTTTTTTAAAATGGAGCACTTTCTATTTGCCCGCCATAACTACATCAAAATATATCGAAATGAAATACTTTTTTAACGTGTATAGAATTTTTCCTCACTTGGGATGGTACAGTTTTATCACATTCGATAAGCGAAACAAAAGTTACAGTCTTAAACATAGACATAAAAATTCATGGGAAAATGTTTCTTAAAGACATAATGTTAGTAAAAATTTATAAAATGATATTTATCTTATTCTATTCACTTTAAAATCAATATTTATACGAAAGCTATGATCTGCTACTTGATTGTACAATTTTATGACATGTTTTTTATTTTTCAGCATGGTTCAAGTCTACGGAAGAGAAAATTTGAATTTTTTGGCCTTTCACACGCCATAATGACCTCCCAAAGCTCTAGTTTGTGAAAATAGAGATTTCTTGAGCCTTGAGGGTCAGATTTGATGATACAGTAAGAACCGTAATTGTGGTTCTAAAATGGTGGGAAATATGAGGGTCGCAGTTGTTTTTTGGTATTAGATAACCACGATCACGCTTTATAAAGTGTGATCATAGTTTTTATAAAGCGTGAGCATGCTTTATAAAGTACGAGCATGGTTTTTATAAAGCGTGAGCATGATTTATAAAGCATGATCATGCTTTTAGGTTTGGAATTTCCCAAGTCTAGAAAAACAGACCGCGATCACATGTTTTTAATACCATGATCGTGGTTCATAAAATTTGGGATTTTATGTCCTCTTTTTGTCCCCCAACTTGCTGCACTTACCCTATAACTATAATAGAAATGTTTAGGACCATGATTGATACTTCTAAAGTGCTTAAGTTTTTATGGACTGAATCCATGAACATTGTTTTCCACATTATAAATAGGGTTCCTACTAAATCCTTGCATCAAACTACACCTCGTGAAGTATGGACCAAACAGAAAACCTGGTATCTCCAATTTTAAGATAGTTGGTAGTCTTTTTCCTTTCTCATTCCTAAAGTTGAGAGGAAACAACTTCATCCTAAATCCTACTCTTACATCTTTGTTGCATATGGAATTCAAAAAAAGGATTAAGAGTATATGATCCATCCAAACATGAGATCATAGAAAATAGGAATTTTCATATTCTTGAGAAACCATTTTGTGAATCTTCCTCTCTTCCCTCCTCTATTTCCTTGAGTCTGAAACCCTTAACCCTTCTCTAGACAATATGGAAACATAATTCCATGAGGATAAGCATCCTTCTTCATATATGATGGATGTGGATATTGAGGGGGATTCTTCTCAACATTTTTATCAATCTATAATTCATAAATAGGCTCAAATTTTGGTTTCTAATTCTCAGCCTAATAATCTAAGAAAGATGACCCACAACAGAACTCTTATCATACCAAGTGTTAACTTTGTATGAGTTTGAACCTCAATATTTTGAATAATCCAGTCTAGATGAAAGATGGATTGATGTTATGGAAGATGAATACAATACTCTAATCAAGAATAAAACTTGGGAATTAGTTCCTCTTCCTCCTAAAAGAAACATTGTAGGATTTAGATGGTTGTATAAATCAAGTATAATTCTATTAGTAAGATAGACAAGTTCAAGGAAATATTAGTAGCTAGAGGGTTTACTCAGAAACCTAGTTTATATTATGTTGAAACCTTTTCTCATGTTTCCAAAATGAGCATTCTTAGAATTATTTTATCTCTAGATGCTCAACATGGATGATAGATTCACCAAATGGATGTTAAAAATTCCTTCTTAAATGGTGACCTGAAAGAAGAAATCTACATGCATCAACCTAAAGGGTTTAAAGAACCTAGTAAGGAATTATTTTTTTGTAAGGTTAAAAATTCTTAGATCCAATATTGACATGTGATAAATTAAATCCTACTTTGTATAGATAGTTTGTTAGTAGTTTGATTTATTTAACTATCACTAGGCTCGACATATCCTATGCGTTGGAGTTGTGTATAGATTCATGTTGGGTCCTTATGATGACCATTAGAAAATGGAAAAAGGATTTTGAGGTATATCAAAGGTATAATCAATTATGGTTTATATTATTATCCTAGTAATGATGCAAATTCATTTGGTTATTGATATTTTGATCATGTTAGTGATATTGTCGATATAAAATATATTTTTGGATATGTTTTCAAGTTAGGTGCAAATGCAATCACTTGGAGTAGCAAGAAGCAACCAATAGTATTTATCTCTTCTACTGAAGTAGAGTATAGAAGTGTTATGGAAGTAGCAAAGCAAGTTATGTGGCTAAAAATAATATTAGATGAACTTCATATGGGCGTCAAAGGAGGTACTTTTATTATGTGACAATTGAATTTGCATTGCTCTTGCAAACAATATAGTTCAACATCAAAGAACCAAGCATATTTAAATACATATGCACTTCATTTGGGATAAAGTTATAAATAGTGACATTGGTATCAAGTTTATTTCCTCTGAAGTTCAAGTAGTAGATATTTTTACAAATCCATTATGTGTTATAAATTTCTAAAAAATTGTTCCATGTTATGAATTTGAGAATTTGGCTCAAATGATCATGTTGATGACGTAGATCTCCACCTTTGAATCAAATGAGCATATAGCGTTTAAAATTTTGGTTCAAAAGATCATGTGGATGAAATTGATCTCCTCATATGAATTAGGTGAGCATATGGCCTTTCATAGTTTCCCTTGATGTGGAATGAGTATCAATGCCAACTCTTAATTGCTTGTTGTAAACTATTAATACTATTTCCATTTTTTAAAGTAAAAAATCACATCATGTGAGTTTACTTGTAATACCTAGTGAAGAATTAGATATGGGAGATTCTTATTTTATAAAAGACTCCATAATCTTATGTAAGACTTCATACTTTATCACTTTATCTTGAGACTTTTGTTTTATTCATGTGTACTGCAGAGTTTTTGTTTTGTCAAAACCCGTGGGACACTATGCAGTGTACTATAGCTTTTCCAAAATCTATAAAGCACTAAAGTTTTGTGACACTATGCAGTGTACTATGAATTTTCAAAAATCTACAAAGCACTAAAGTTTTGTACCATGACATGTTTTTTCAAAATCCATGTGACACTGAGCTTTGTGCCATGGATTTTTTAAAATCCACGCAACACTAAGACTTATACCACAATTTTTTAAAATCCACAAAATACTAAATCTTTGTATCGCAACATGTTTTTCTCAAAACTCGTGGAACACTACAGCTATGTATTGCAAATTTTTAAAAATATACAAAAAAGGAGCTTTTTTACATGCTAGCCTAAATAACTTTGATGGTTTATGGATTGTAATTCCTTTTTTATAAAAAGGTGACTTGGCATGTTGTTTTGGGAACAATTATTATGAGTTTACATGTTATCTTAAATCACTTTGATGGTTTATGGATTATAATTCCTTTTATATAAAAAGGTGACTTGGCACATGTGTTTTTATATGTTTACGTGCTAGCCTAAATAATTTTTGATGATTTATGGATTATAAGTCCTTTTGTATAAAAATGCAATTTTGTATGTTTCCCTAGTTAATATTAATATTAAGCGAGAAACTACTTAATTAAAAACTTGCCAAAGACTAAGAACATTTTCTTACAACTTATGTTTAAAACAAAAGTAAGGTGATCCCCATTTCGAGAAGTGTGTAAGGCGGTTATTAATTCAAATTTCAATTATAAGAGTGAAGTAGTAAAACCGATCACTAACCTTGTATAAAACAAGTTGATCTCATTTGATATTATTAAGTGAATAAAATCAAGATGCATGATGTGAGCTATATGTGAGCATAAGCAAGAAACATGAATGTGAAATATGTAAGTTAGTACTCTTCATTGAGAAAATTGGTTTACAATTTTGTAATACCTTTGATAATTGTAACTATTAGGGATCTATGGAAATAATGGGAGTGTTGGGTGAAATTAAATTCTCAATAAAGATAACTTATATTTTTAGTGGGGTTTCTACCAAAAGGTTTTCCTACTTAAATCTTGTGTTATGTGTTAATTGTTATGTGTTTTGGGATATTTAATTTCACTATTATTCATGCAATCTATTGTTTAATTCATTATAATTTGGTGTCTGATCACAAACTATAATCCTTGGCATATTTATGGTGGATATCTAATCTTTGTTTATTATTTATCCCCTCTTTTCTAACATTTCATATTCTTACCCTATCCTAAGATTATTATTTTTAGGTAACTTTTTATACATGGTATTCTCTCTTTCCTTATTAATTACTCACATCTTCCATCTTGTGAAGGGTAAGGAAACTATCATGTTGGAGAGGTGTGTGGGGATGTGTAAGGATCATTCTTGAAGGTAAAGCACCATGATGATACTCTTTCATAATGGGATGGTGCTCTTACGACATGCTGATAGTATTCTCACGAGGACGGATTATTGTATTTTACAAGCATTTATGTATATTATATTGCATATTGATACCATAAATGTAACTATTGTAATCAAAAGAAGTGAACTATGGTGTATAGATATTATGTATTGAATGTAAATAAAAGGCAAATTTGTATATAGTTATGGAAAATGGAGTAAAAAGGATATTGATAACTAGATGGTTAATCATGTACTTGTTTAATAATGTAAATTAGTAAATATGTGATGATCATTCAAGTTAAGTATGGGATGAACCTAACTAAATGAAACAATTACATGGATGATATTCTAAATGATTGAATTGGATAGTTACAAATGATGCTGGAATTAATTTCAAAGCTTTATTCTAATTTTTAAACCATATTACGTGAAATTGTGTAGTTATCTAAAACTTAACATTTGTGAACAATTAATTCAAACCTGATTTAGATAGAAGTAATTAATGCAAGTTTTATATTGGATAAAATGAATCGTGTATACTTATATATTAAAATTATTATGTTTCTTGCACGTATTTGTTTTTTCCATAGGACTAGGAAATCAAGAGGCATTGATTTCTATACCCGATGTGGAGGGTGATCCGAAAAATTACGGTTACAAAAAAATCTAACTTAATTTTCTGGTCATCCACTAGGGGTCACTACATTTTGGTATCAAAGTATAGGTTTAACATTGTGGATTTATTTGTGTTTTCTACATTTATCAATTTTATTCTCTTTTATTTTGTCATTTCAAGATATGAAAAATGGAAAGGACAAGGGAACCTTCTAGGAGTTGAAATTTTAATGATGATAACAACATTCCTAATGTTGATGAAGATATTGTAAGAAAGAAAGAAGAAAATTTGGATCAAATTCTTTCATTATTAACTGAATATTTCCCACCTTGTGTCATGATGTCATTGATGTCCTAGTGCATCTTAGTCATGGAAATGGTGTGTCTAGAGAGACACAAAGTGTTGAGTCCATGTGCTTGATGTCATATCAAACTGATGATTTATAGGTTTATGTGAGTCATGTAAGTTGGTTCTATGTGGTTTTCATCACCTTTATGGATTGGATCATGTCTCTTTGTCATGTCTAGTATACTCTCTTGTCTATCCAAAGCATCTCAAGTCACCAAATTGGTCAAACAAGGAAACAAGCAAATCTGACTTCAGTGTATAAGTCTAATTCTCAGGGAGCCTAGAAAAATGGAGCAATAAAGGAGCTAAAATGAAGCTAAACTATTTTAACATGTTTATTTCAAGTTAAAAAACTCGTCTTAGGGCTCAACAGGTCAAAAACATGATTTGGAGGTAAAGTGCAAATCCTTTCCTAAAATGCCCTTGAGAAACCTAACTATACTTGCATGCAAATGGGATATACTAGAAAAATTCAGAGATATTTTTGACACAAAAAAATGGAAAATGTGGAGGCATATTTCCTTGAGCTCCATGCAAAATTTTAGGTCCTCAAGAGGTCATTTGAGCAAGTTGTTGAAGTTTTTTGCAAGATGGTTTTATGTAATACTCATTCAAAGCACCTGGACTTCTTAGGTGTCAAACAAGAATATGAATAAGTGATCAGATAAGTCATAAGAGACTATTTTTTATTAAATTTTCCTATAATTCATTTTCAAAAATATATTTTTCAAAAGGAGGTGTATTCGAGAAGTTCTCACCATTCTTCTGAGCATGTTTTCTAGTGTCCAACCATGTGTTGGAATCGATAAGAAAAATTTTGTGTTTGACCTAAAAACCTTTGTGGGATCACCCTAATGTATCTATTTGGTAATTTATGATTTTTTCAAGGTTCACAAGGTGTTGATATAGTTTTATAGTGCTAAAGGTGCATGTCAATATTTGTCACGGGCTTCAAATCAAACTATTCTTCATGTGCGAAACATTTTTGGCAAAATCAAATTGAGTTAGTTGTTCTACAATAAGGGTGTATGGATTGCATGGTTCCATTCAAAAATCTTAGAATTATTGGTTTCAATTTCAAGGGATAATGTAGTAGGTTGGTATAAAGGATGGTGAAGGAAATGTTTAAGCAATAATGTTCTTATTTGTCCTAGAATTTAATCAAGCCAATTGAGTTGATTTTGGTGAGGTAAAAGGTTCTATGAACAAAATAAATTCTCCAAAGTGATCCATCATCCTCCAAAATTCACTTGAGATAATATTCAGGTGTAGAAGACATGTTTCATGATGACTGTCACAACACTAGGAGGTTCCACAGCATTGTAAACTAATTTTTTTGGTAGTTGGGAATGTTTGAAAGCACTTTCAAGGTTGGAAATTGATTTTTAGATAAAAATTGGCCTCACAAACATCCAGCAATTAAAAAAAATTATTTCATCAACTGTGGAATGTGAAATCAATTTCTTATTATCTTCGGGCTATTATTGTGAAAGAAACCCTAGTTCTAGGGTTGAGAAGATGTTTTTGCTCAATTCTCCCACATCATCCAGCCACAAATAAAACTATTTTGTAGAAATATTTTTGGATCTTCTACCTCGTGTTTGAAAAAATAAATTTCAAATTTCATTTAGTAGAATGGGTGTATTCATTGACATAAATTATTGTTTTTCAAGCACGGTTGTAATTGATTATTAATTAAGCATTTCTTCGTTGATTAAAAAGGATTTCTCAAAAATAGAGATTAAGGGTGTGTTGAATCATGCTCTTCAACGATGAAATGATTCGATCATGAATGATTATTCTTCAAAAGATCAAATCATTTGTGGGATCTATTTTCTTTGTTTGAAAATGGTTCCTTTAATGAGAATTCAAAATTTCCCATATAATGGTTTTTATGCTTGCAAAGGACTAAGAAAGTATAGTCAAGTCACTTTTCTAAGATATGAACACATTTATTTGATCTATAAAAGTGAATTCAAGCTCGGTAAGGGTCAAGTAAGCCTCAATAGAGTGAATATCATGTTGTATGAATTTTTTTGTGTTATCTCAAACTAAAACTCATGGTTTTCTACTAAATTCTTGTTTTTATGAAAATAAATAATGCAAGGTCAAGTCCACTTGATTTGAAATAAGGGATATGGAATTTGAAGAGATCAAATAATTTATGACTACATGAAATACCTTCAAAGTTTGAGGTGGAATGTGGAAATAAAATTATTTGTCTTTTTCATCCAAAGCAAGGTCCTTTGATCTTACAAGGGAGATGTGGAAGGTCGGGGATTAAAGAATGAAGCTCAAAGTCCTAAAGGGGATTTGAAAAAAATTGATAGAAAAAGTGTAACTAATATATGATAGTTTGAAGGAAGAGAGGTTATGTTATGGAAAAGGAGAAATAGAGTAGTAGCATGTATGATAGCAGTATGATAAAAGGTGAAATTTTAGAGATAAAGAGTCGAGAAGCTATGACAATTGACATGAGTATGTATTGTTGATATAGTGGATGACTATATCGGGAGGATAAAATAATATACCATACTTGAATTAAAGGTGAAAAATAGTGTGAAAGAGTTGAAAGGCATGACAATGAGCAAGCTAAGTATGAAAAACATAATTAGGTGCATTTGAATTGACATCGATTGTGAAAAGAAGACAAAATTAGAGAGTATAGATGAATTTTAGACTCATGATTGAATTGTAATCAAGTAAAGAGATCATGATATGTTGATGAATCAACAAGTAACTAAATGATCAAATTGTATAATGTTATTGTTTCTTCCTAAGTGGGTGTTTAGTCACAGGAGTATTTTCTCCTTACAAGTTGCAGCTTGTTGAACTCACTAAGTGGGTGCTTTGGATACCTTCCAGTGGGTTCTTGAAGGATTTTGAAGTAGGTGCTTCATAGGTTGTGTGGGTGCTCAACCAAAGTGGAAATCATTGTATACTAGGAATTGGTGTTCCTAATAAAAGTCTTGATTTCAAGTGGGTTTTCTCCCTCTATGGGTTTCCCACTATAATTTTGGTGTCTGAGTATTTTTCTTCTTGCATGTACCTTAATTTGTGTTCAACACTAATTCACCCCCCTCTTAGTGCTTGTGATATCCAACAATTGGTATCAGAGCCTAGTCCTCCTAGTGTTAATCCTAACAACTTGGAGGTGATCCTGAAGACACAAACATGGGTTCTATATCTAAATAAATCTTGAAGAGAAAATATGAGATTTCTCAATCTCTAATAGAAGGTTTGAAGAATGAGATTAAGCACATGGAAGCTCACCATGGTCAAGAACTAAATGAAATGGCTTCATTTGTAGAAAATGTTTCAAGAGATCTAAAAGAAAAATAAAATGACTACCAGATAACTTGAAAAAGAATTAAAGACCCTAAAGATTGAACTGAAACAAGTTACAAATCAGTTTAATGACTTACAAAGACATTCTGGTATAATAGAGAATAAGTCATGTCAAGCATCCATCCAAGAAAATATTGAAGAGTGTGAAAAATTAAGTGCATATCTGAATACTCTCAGAGAAGAAATGGAACAAGAAAGGAAAATATATTTGAAGGTTGAATCAAGCCATGAATGTTGTAAAAGGTGTTCAGAGAACAAGTAAGATGAAAATCCTGATCCCAGAAAGCAAACAAACAAGAAGTGGACCAAGGAGACCAACACAGGAAGATCCAATTCAATCAGAAAACCAAATGTTTCTAGGTATGAGAGAAAATTTAATGGATATTGTTTTTCATGTTATGGTTTTGGGCATAAAGATAGAAATTATAGGAAGAGCATAGTGTGTTTTAATTACAAAGAAAAAGGTCACACAGACAAGTACTATCTAAAAGATCAAGTAAGTTAGTTTTTGGACAAGAACTAAGTTATTTGCCTCAAATTCCATGGACAAGGGAACTTTTCCAAACAATTTCATGAACCACCTAGATTCAGTTATAAGCTAAATGATTGCTAAAGGAAAAACAAAAGAATATAAGAAAATAAACTCCTTGAGTGAGACCAAGTCAGCCATGGTTGAAAGAGATATTAGGAAGAAGAAAGGAAAATGGATATATAAGATCAAGGAAGAAAAGTCAGAAGTTGAAATAGAAAAAACTGATAAGAAGGTAGCATGGGAATATATTGAAGAGGCATAGTAAGCTAATACATTAATAGGAGAAACTAGCTCAAATGAGATATCAACAAGTGATGACAAAGGAAAGAAAAATGAAAACAATTCAGTGCAAAGGATGAGGAGATTCTTCCTCAAGAAGTGTTAGAGAAGGTGTATGAATTGCAACATAAATGCTTATCAGGAACTCAAACAGAAGATGAGAGATCAGGTAATGAGGTTATCACACCTAGAAATGTAGCTAATAAATTTAACAAGGTGTTGAGGACAAGAAAAGGGAAGATGGAGTCATCATGTTGTTTTGATGACTTCTTATTATTTTGAAATGGCTCAAGACTCATAGTATGCCTTTTCTAGGCTTCTAGGAATCATATTCACTTAAATGAAGCATTGGAGTAAGGGGAAGTTTTTTAAGTCAGTATGAGTCTTCTCCATGGTGCATAAGGTATGTCATCTTATGTTTCCAAGTGTTTTTTCAAGGTTCTATTTGGGTATTCTTATGTGAAAAGTCACAATCTCGGTATGTGCTCATAATCTCGGTTGTGTGGTCATAAATAGATGTGTGGTCTGTGTTATTCTAATCATGGTGAAGTTGTTTATATAATTCAATTTTGGTTATTCATGAGTCTCATGGTCATGTAATGATAAGGTTGTAAGTGTTTTTAAACTCATGAATTATTGTTTATAATCTATGAGTCTTTCCTTAACAATATTTAAAGAATATGTGGTCAGTGAGAAGTTTGGTATCAAAATGTGAGTCTTGATGGTTCCATTGAAAGAGTTTGCAAGAATCGAATTGGAAACTATGCACCACAATGAATTTTCACTCAAGTTGAATCGCAATGGCTCCAACGTAATCACAAGGAAGAATCGATCAACAACTGAATAACTTGCATAACAGAATAAAGCTTGCTCATAAGAAAAAGACAGCGGAGTGTCTTGGCATGCTCATAAATGAATAGTAAAAGGGTACATATAGGGTGTTGAGTAACCCTAGTGCATGACACACATGAAACCCTAAACCTAACCCATGTGAGATTACCCTCCAATATGAGAGGAGGACACATAGGATAACTCACACTAACACCCCCTTCATCGAAGTTTGGGATAGCGCTATGAGGCAGTTTGGAAAAGGAAGACACCTTTAAACAACTAAGAAAGATGTGTCAATGGGTCCCGGTAACTAAAGGCCTGATAAGGTGCCCATATACAAACACAATCTTCCTGGAAGAAGAAGAAGAAAAGAAGGACTACATAGCCCGAAGAAGATGAGCAGCTGCAAAAGACCTCACCCTAAGAAGAGACCGTAAGTGAAGAAACTTCATCTCAGTGAAGGGCTTAGTGAATAAATCTACAATCGATCAACTATCTGAATGTACTCGAATGTCGATGATACCATCATGAATAATTTTGAGCTTTTTGTGTGACAAAATTCATGTAGCTTTGATACCAAGTAGTTAAATGCACCACCCCAAAGTATTTCGGGATGGGTGACCTCCCAGAAATTCCCTGTGTCACTTCCTCCTAATGTTGTTGGGCCTGATTAGGTGTATACCTGGCTCCATCGTGCGGGAGGGTATTAGCGTAGCAATTGATTAACACGATGAGATCCCTCTCCACCATTAGTTCAAGATTTTGGTGTGACGGCAAGTCATGTAGCTCTGATATCATGAAAGAGTTTGCGAGAATCGAATCGAAAACTGTGCACCACAATGAAGTTGCACTCAAGTTGAATCATAATGGCTCAACATAATCACAAGGAATAATCGATCAACAACTAAATAACTTGCATAATAGAATAAATCTTACTCATAAGAAAAAGACAGAAGAGTGTCTTGGCATACTCATAAATGAATAGTAAAAGGGTACATATAGGGTGTTAAGTAACCCAATGCATCACACACATGAAACCCTAAACCTAACCCATGTGAGATGACCCTCCAATATGAGAGGAGGACACATAGGATAACTCACACTAACATCCATAAGATTATTCATGTGGTGTAAAGGGTTGTATCTATTATATCTATGAGTCCTTGATATTCAATTCTATGAGTCACCATATGAAATGTCTAGCACCAAAGAAGTCAAGTGAGTGCCCCTTGGTCTTGCATCATGAAAGGAGTCTATGTAGTCTTAATACAATAATGCATGTCTCGAAGTCAATGGTTGAGGTAGATGGTCCTTGTGTCAGTTTCTTGAAAAAATAAGAAATTCTCTCAGTTATGTCAAGTCATGAACATTGCATCAAGTGACAGGAAGTATTTTTACAAAGGAAAGAATAGTTTTTATTGAACTTAAAGGTCTCTAAATTTCTTAAGAACCAAGTGAAAGGTACAAGTTTAAGAATGTATCTCATGCTGAAGGGGAGCTTATATAGCTCATGGAATTCCTTTTTTTAAGTGTAATAAGATGTTATAAGGTCAAAAGGTGATAGAGAAGGGTCTAAGATAGATGTTTTGCTAAATATTTCTCTAATACATCTCAGTTAATGGCTCTCAAATGTTGATTTTGGTCATGATTCAAATTTTTGAAGTTTGTATTCAAGGTTTGAGACAAATTTCATGAGAAATAAGACCTAAATGTACACCTACAAGCTCTCGTTGACAGATTTTGTGGAAACTAGAGTATGAAAAAGTTATGTAAATCTTTTAGGGGTTTTGGAAGTGCTTTAAAGGGATAATATGTGTCTTATAATGACCTATAAAGGTGTAAGAAGGTTATTTTTTGTATAGTGTCTAAGGAGTTCTCTCAGCTGGGTTAGTGATCTCGGTTTGGTTGATGTTTCTATATGGTGTCTTGCTAGTTAACAAAGAGATATGGCTATGGTGTTGACAAGGTGACATAGTCTAAGCTAGGTCAAGAACTATGTGACTGATTTTAAGGTTAAAAGGACTATTGTAGGTCTAAGCGTGATTGTGTATGAGAGTTCCCTCGATAGCTTATAAGTGAAATGATTATACTTCTAAGAATGACTAAGAATGAAAAAATTTGTAAGCTACGGGTTTATAGGTTGATGTCTAACTCATGTCAATGTTAGTGTTTTATGGATCATCTTAGTGTTTACTATTGTCTAAAGGTATCTCGGAGGAAAGAACATGAAGGTTGGTCTTACAATTCTAGGCTTAGGGATTTTAAGCCTAATGTCTCTAATATAAAGACCTGTGAAGATTATCATGGATAGTCATGTGCCTTCATAATGTCAAGAAGAGATCTAATGAATAGTTTAAGTATGTATTAGAAGATCATAATTTTGTTTTCAAGGAGCTTGTAAGATGTAATCTAGCTTCAAGAGAGATGAAAAGATTTGGATCTATATCCTCAAGTTTATAGTCCTTCTGTGAAAAATCTTGAATGTTCCTATAATATTTTTATGATTTTAAAAGGCCTTCTTAGGACTACATATTGTATCTATGAATATGTCTCCAAATTATAACATAGGTGTATCAAGTATGTGGATATGATCAAATGACCTTTGCAACAAGAATCGGTGATACATATAATGTCTTGTGTAAAATAAAAACTTTGTTTCAGGGGAGTTAGATCTCATGGCCATCTAAGAAGGTACTGAAGACCTCAATTGCAGAGTCTAGAAGATTAATTAGAGAATATGGAAAAAAATTCATGTGTGCTTCATCTTCAAAATAGTATTGCTTCTCTAGTAAGCTAAATGGTTCCAAATGCTTGCACAAGTCTTTTAAAGGTGATTTGAAGAATGGAGGTTCTCTTATATTAGATGATATGTTGTGAAGTTAATAATATCAAGATGTTTTTAAAGTTTTTCTATAGTAGTCAAGATGTCATATGTGTGTTAAGTCTTTGATGGATAATGTTAAGAAATTTGAGCATATAAATGTAACCAAAAACATGAAAAAATGTGTGGTGTGATCTAATCTCATGCATCAAACTTGGTTTTGATATGAGTTGTTAGTATTACATGGTGCACAAGGGTTTAATAATGTTGAGTTACGCTACGAAAGGTAATGTGAATTTGATCTCTAAGAAAGGACAAGAATAGTATGAAGGCGTGTCTATCCCTTTCTGATAATGATAGTATTGTGTTTGAAAGTTTCTCTTGAATTCTTGTGTGAAGCATCAGTCATCAAAGTTGTAAATGTTTTAAAGGCAATAAGTATATCTACAAGACTATCTCTCTTCTTAAGGGTTCTTTATCTCTTATACCCTTTTGAGACATGAATAAATGTTTCAAGATAAGTGAAAGTCTTATGATGGTTTACAAGTTGATAGAGTTCTGTGAGTGAAAAATTAGGGTGTTGATAAAATCTTAAGGTCACATAAGTTTAGTAGGAAGCTAAAGGTTAGAGAATTTAGGTTGAAAGATTATGTGATATATTTGCAAGAATGATGGATCTGAGTTTAGAGGTTTGAAAGGAGTGGTTTCATTCTCCACCAAAGTAATGAACTACAACAAATTAAGGAGCATGTACGGAGAACATCATGAGTGGTTTCAAATTCAAACAAGATTGTATATGATTTATCTCAGTCTAAGGAGGTAGAGAAAGTGGTAAATGTATATCTATAGGTCAGTACAAAAGGTTCTTCAAGGTATGTATTAAGTTATCACATTTCTAGGTGATTATAGTATAATCAATGAATGCATTGCAAGAAGTTAACTACATATTTGCAAAGGTGAAGGTCAGATTGCCAAGAATGTATTTCTAAGTAGTTGAAAGGTCTAAAACCCTACTAAATATTATTGAGAGATCTAAGGAGGTCAAAACTAGATGGAGCATAATAGTGAGGTCTCAAGAGTGTTGAAGCTACATCGTCTCAGGTGCTTAAGGTGCATAAGACATATCTACAAAGTGTCTAATTTTTTTAATCATTCTCAAGGGTTGCAAACAAGGTTAAATGTAAAATTTATGTATTTAAAAGAAGATATAAAGGGCTCCAAATGAGGGGGAGCTAGTTCATTAGCTCAATGGACTATTATGTGTTTAGAAGCTTGTCTTGATGTTGGTCATGGTACTCTTTCACACAAGTTTTTTGCTTGAAAATTAATGGTTAGTTCGGGTATGGTTTTCTGTAGACACCTAAATTCCACTTTCACAATCTTATTGCCAAACGCACACAAATCAACCATCATTCTTACCAATTCCATTATAATTAGTGCTTTCGCTAATTAACTAATGTTTCTTGCCACTTTGGCCAATTAACAAAGACATTGTTGATTACATAATCCCTTTCACATTCAAGATGCCACTTTACGATGAATTGTAAGCCAAAATCCTCTTCAAAACAGATGATTAGCGTTTATTAGTTAATTAAGCCTATTTTTCCCTTGTTTTGGTCAATATACCCTACTATTGGCTCAAACCCTCTTCAAACCACTCAAAATCACCCAAATTTCCTCCACAAAGACATCTCGTAAAGTTTCAAAAGCTTATCATAGCCTCCTAGTTGACTCCTAAATGATTGATTAAGGCTCCACACATATTCATCACGTGTTAATTCACTAATTGTGATTAGAAAAGCTTAATCATGATTAGAAATTCTAATCTAATTTGGGGCTTTTAGTCCCACATGCACCAAAATACAAGTTTTTCCAAAAGGAAAACTATAAAAAGAGTTCACCTCTTACCTTAATACTTTACACCATGCTTTGATTTGCATCTCATATAATAAATATGATATATAGCTAAGTTCAATCCTTTCCTAAAGCCTTAAACAATGTTAGTCGATGGATATCTAAAGTGAATTGATAAGTCATTTGGAGAGGTCATTTCACCTTATTTGGAGTAGCAACCATACCCATTTGATTGCCTTCTTAGGTCTATTTAGGCCCATGTTAGGTAATTGAACATATTAGTAGGCATGTTGAGTTATATTTTGAATTTAATTAATGTTAGTTAAGAATTCCTTTAAGCTTCTATCTTAATGTTACATTCCTAGACTGAGATCCTTGACTAGAGGTGGCAATGGTGTTATCCTTCCTTAGTTAGTCATGTAAAAAAAAATTTAAAGTTTAGGGTGTTTTGGTTTCAAATCGACTAGTACACAATTGTCATGAGTCATGCATGGTGTTTCTATGGTCTCAAGTATGCCTAAAGCCTAGGGGGAGAAATATAAGAGGTATGGCCTTTCTCATGTTGTTTCTTGTTATTTCCTTGTTTACCCCATATTTGTCATGAATGTCAAATGGGAGAATATGTGCCTAGGAGAATATGGTGTTGGTCAGTCATGTGGTTTGTCACGTTGTCATCAATTTGCCTTGGTTTGTGTGAGTGTTGACATCAATGAAAAATGGGGAGTTTGTTTCCCACCTTGTGTCATGTTGTCATTGATTTCCTAGTGCAATGTCCTAGTGCATCTTTGTCATGGAAATGGTGTGTCAGAGAGTCACAGAGTGTTGATTCCATGTTAGTCCATGCTATGTCAAATTGATGCTTTCTAGGTGCATGTGAGTCATGTAAGTTGGTTCTCTGTGGTTTTCATCACCTTTATTGATTTAATCAGGTCTCTTTTTCCTATCCATTATGTTCTCTTATCTTTCCAAAGCATCTCAGGTCACCAAATTGGTCAAACAAGGAAACGAGCAAATCTGACTTTAGTGTATAAGTCCAATTCTCAAGGAGCCTGGAAAATGGAGTAGTAAAGGAGATAAAATGAATCTAAACTCTTGGAACATGTTTATTTCAAGTGAAAAACTCATTTCAGGGCTCAATGATCAAAAACATGATTTGGAGGAAAAATGTAAATCCTAGCCTAAACTACCCTTGAGAAACCTAATTGTACTTGCATGTAAATGGGATGGACTAGAAAAATTCAGAGATATTTTTGAAAAAAAAATGGGAGAAGGGGGAGGCAGGTTTCCTTGAGATCCATGCAAAATTTTAGGTCCTCCAGAGGTCATTTGAGAAAGTTATTCAAGTTTTTGCAAGACTGGTTTTGTGAAAGACTCATTCAGAGCACCTGGACTTCTTAGGTGTCAAAAAAAAATATTAAGAAGTTATTAGATAAGTCATAAGATATTTTTTTGTATTAAATTGGCTAGAATTCATGTGTAAAAAAATTATTTCAGAAGGTGTATTTGAGAAGTTCTCACCATTCTTTTGAGCATGTTTTTCTGGTGTCCAAGCATGTGTTGGAATCGATAGAAGAAAATTGTGTGTTTGACCTCAAAACCTATGTGTGATCACTCCTAATTCCTCCATTTGTAAATTTATGATTTTTTAAAGCTTATCAAGGTGTTGATATATTTTGAGAGTGTTGAAGGTGCATGTCAAGCTCTCATCACAGGATTCAAGTCAAACTATTCTTCATGTGCAAACATTGTTGGCAAGTCAACTTGAGTCATTTTTTTCTACAAGAATGGTCTATAGATTGCATGGTTCCATTGGAACATATTTTAATGCTTGATTTCAATTTCAAGGGCTAGTGTAGCAGGTTGGTATAAAGGATGGTAAAGGAAAGGTTTAAGCACTAATGTTCTTCTTTGTCTGGAACTTAATCAAGCCAATTGAGATAACTTCGGTGAGGTAATAGGTTCAATGAACACAAAGAAATGATCCACATTGATCCATCATCCTTAAAAATTCACTTGAGATACTATTCGGGCACATAAGACATGTTTCATGATGATTGTCACAACTTTGTCAAGTTCCTTAGCATTGTAAACTAAATTTTTGGTAAATGGGAATGTTTGAAGCACTTTCAAGGTTGGAAATTGATTTTTTTAGCTACAAATTGGCCTCACAAACATCCAGAAATTCAAATTTTTTTATTTCATCAACTTTGGAATGTGAAATCAATTTCTTATGATCTTTTGGCTATTATTGTGAAAGAAACCCTAGTTCTACGGTTAAGAAGACATTTTTTCTCGATTCTCCCACATCATCCGGCCAAAAATCAAAATATTTGGTAGAAACCTCTGTGGATCTACTACCTTGTGTTTGCAAAAATAAATTTCAAATTTCATTAAGTAGAATAGGTGTATTCATTGACACAAATTATTGGTTTTGAGCACATAGATTAAAAGGGCTTTCTCAAAAACATAGATTAAGGGTGTGTTGAATCATCCTCTGCGAGGATCAAATGATTTATGGGATCTATTTTCTTTGTTTGAAAAGGGTTCCTTTTATGAGAATGCAAAAAAACCCATACGGTGGTATGTATGCTTGCAAAGGACTGAGTTAGTATATTCAAGTCACTTTTCCAAGACTATCAATGCATCTATTCAATCTATAAAGTGCATCCAAGCTCAAGTAAGGTTCAAGTAAGCCTCGGTAGAGTGAAGATCATGTTGTATGCAATTTTTTGTGTTGTCTCATACTAGAACTTAGGGTTTTCTACTAAATTCTTGTTTTTGTGAAAATGAATAATCAAGGTCAAGTCCACTTGATTTGAAAGAAAGGATATGGAATTTGAAGAGCTAAAATAATTTATTAATGCATGAAACACCTTCAAAGTTTGAGGTGAAATGTGAAAATACAAGTATTTATCTTGTTCATCCAAAGCAATTTCCTTTGATCTTACAAGGGATATGTGGAATGTTAGGGGTCAAAGAATGAAGCTCAAAGTCCTAAAGGGGATTTGAAAAAAAAATTATAGAAAAATTGTAAGCTCGATATATGCTAGTTTGAAGGAAGAGAGGTTATGTTATAGAAAATGAGAAATAGATCAATAGCATGTATGAGAGAAGTATGATAAAAAGGTGAAATTACATAGATAGAGATGCGAAGCTATGACGGTTGACATGAGTATGTATTGTTTATATAGAGGATGACTATATAGAAGATAAAAGACTATACCAGGTGAATAAAGGTGAAAATAGTGTGAAAAGCTTGGTTAGCATGACAATGAGCAGAGCGGAGTATGAAAAATAAAATTAGGTGCATTTGAATTGACATCTAACTACGAAAAAGAAGAAGAAACCAGATAGTATAGATTAATTGTAGACTCATGAGTGAATTGTAATCAAGTAAAGAGATCATGATCTGTTGATGAAGCAACAAGTAGCTAAATGATCAAATTGTATAATGTTATTGTTTCTTCCTAAGTGGGTGCTTAGTTCACAAGAGTAGGTGCTCCTTACAAGTTGTAACTTACTGAACTAGCTAAGTGGGTGCTTGGATGCCTTCCAATGGGTGCTTGAAGGATTTTTAAGTAGGTGCTTCATAGGTTGTGTGGGTGCTCAACCAAAGTGGAAATCATTGTATACAAGGAATTGGTATTCCTAATAAAAAGTCTTGATTTCAAGTGGTTTTTTCTCCTCTATGAGTTTCCCACTATAATTTTGGTGTCTGAGTATTTGTCTTCTTGTATGTACCTTAATTTGTGTTCATGGTTTGATTACAAATTCTAGTCAATAATTTTTAGAGATTGTTAAAATGATCAACACTGATTCACCCCCCTCTCAGTGCTTGTGATATCCAACACTAACACCCATAATCAGCTTGCAACACTTGAGAAAATGGTCCCCAACGAGGAATCAAAGAAATGAAATGATTAGGGAAATAAGGTTGATAAGGGTAATGAAAAAAATTAATAAGCTATGAATAACTCATGTGATGAGACAGTTAATAGGTTCCCAAGAGGGCTAGGTTTGAAATAGAATTGGCTAAGGATCTTAAAAGAGTTATTCCACTAAGGTACATAGTAGTAATACTAGGGAAAGGAGTTGAGGCATGGCTTATTGAAATGGAAAATTATTTCAAGATTCAAAACTTCTCATAGGAAACAAAGGTAGTATGGGCTACATATCATATTTCAGGTGAAGCATCCACTTAGTGGGACAACAAAAAGGTTGAGAAAAATTTAAGTTTCGAGAACACTATGTGGGAATGTTTAGGACTCTATTTAGGAAAATATGGTTTCCAAAGCTATATTTCAATGGAAAAGTAGCCAAGTTTCATAATTTAACCCAAGTAGATCTTACAATTACTCAATAATAGGATAATCTCATCAAACTTCTCAAATATGTTCCACATTACCAAAAGGGTGAACAATTCAAAATTCATAATTTTATTATGGGGTTCAACCATCACATTGGACCTGAGGTAGATGTCCATGGGTTGAATATTATGCATGAGGCATTTGAAAAATAAATGAAGTAGGAGTAAAAGTAAAAATGACTTCTATCTACTATGAAAGATTTTAAGGCCTTATTATTTGGACCAAGCCAAAGAAACAACAAGACCATTCAAGAAGAACTTTAATAAGTTCAAAAAGAATGGATAAAACAAACCAGTAATACTTGGAAACCAAATAAGACTAGAAATTCATCAAAGCCATTCATTAATAAGAGGGGAAACCCAAATGGAAATGGTGACAACAATTAGCATAAAAGTGCTAGAAAAAAGTATCCACAAAATAATGGGCCACCAAAAGGTGTTATACTTAAGGAAAATGTCATTATGCAAAAAAATTCCTGAAAAAAATATGCTAGATGACCTTATTCACTATCTCAAAATCAAAAACACATTCATGCATTGGTTGATAACCATCAAGTAGACTTCAATCAACTCTAGTAGAATTGTTAGGTAAAATTTGTTGGATTTATATTTCTATTTTAATATATCTTTGGAGCTACAAAAAAATTGTACCGAGTTATTGAGTAAAATTACTAGATAAGCTAGTTATATGGATAAAACTTGGAAAGTTCATTATGTAAATCAGATGGAAAGGAGAGTAGAGCAATGTCTATTCACATCTGAATTAGATCTCTTTGGGTTTACAACAAAGTTGAATTTATATGTTGCACCCTTGGGATCATATGATGTCATTTTAGGGGTGAATTGGTTATGTCAACAGCAATTTAAGGTGGAGTGTTATAAGAAAATAGTAACATGCCAAGACAATAGTGGTAATAACAAGAGTTTCCAAGGGATTTAGAAATCCATTAGGTTGAGGTAAATATTAGCTATGCGGTGAAGAAGGATCAAAGGAAGGTACTTATGACGTATGTAGTACACATTGATGATGTAGGTGAAGAAAGAGAACCTACATTAGAGGAATACCCTTTTCTTTGGGATTTTAGTGATGTATTTCTAGAGGAAATTTCAAGACTTCCTCCTCATGGATAGTTTGATTCCTATATAGACATCATTTCAGGATCTAAACCAAAGTCACAAGCACATTTTTGAATTACTACCACAAAGTTATTCGAATTAAATGCACAATTGCAAGAACTTCTATATAAGGGATTGATCCATCCTAGTGTTTCACCATGGAGAGCACTATTATTTTTGTGAAACATAGGGATGGAACTATACACCTAAAAATCAACACATGATTTCATATGTAATCAAATTCTTGAGGTCATTCCGAGACATCCAAAATTTGATAGATAAGATGGGTATGGGATGAATAAATATAGTGCAAATGGGATAGGTGGGAATGATGGTAAAACTAAGATCAACGATCAAGGAAAACATAGATTCTCAACTTACAAATTGGATATTTACTCATCAAGAGAAATAATGCAAGCCTAACATGTATGGGGGCTATATTACGGTTGAGAATGATTGTTGTTCACATGGTCTTGTTATATATTAGTAGAACCTAGTGAAGCTCAACCTGGTTGACAGATTCGAGGGAATTATCCTTCTTCCTCTAAATGTTCCTCTCTAAAGAGGGTCATGTAAGAATAAGAAGGAAAGAATCGAGGAAAAACTAAGGGTTGTGTGGTCTAACCCTATTAGCTTGATCATTCTAATATTTTTCTATTATTTCTACTTGGACATTAAGGGCGTTGAGCTAGCCAATAATCTCTGGTGGTACAAGAGTTTCTCTAAAGACTAGTTGTCGTAAATCTAGGTCTATATGTCCCTGACACTGGTCAATATTAGGTTGGTTTATGATTGGGTCAAAGATTCTTCTGCGAGGCTCATGTGGACCCAGAATGGTCATATGGGCACCAACTCGATAAAAAGATAGAAGAAAACAACTAATAACCAAAGGGATTGAGGGCTAAGTATGTGTAGCTTAGGCCACTAAGGAAATGGGATTGTGTTCATTCCAATTTCTAATCTACCTTTAATTCCTAACTTTAAATAAACAAAATAAATGAATCTAAATTAAATAAAAGATGATTAATTTCCCCTTTAATTAAATTCAATTTACCAATATTTAGTTAAAGTAAAACAATAATGAACTAACTAATTCTTTTTGTGTTTTAAGAAAATGTTTTCAAATAAATAAATGAATAAAAAAACTAAATTCCTAAGCTATCTTTTGTGTTTTTGGTTTTGAAGAATTAAATAAAATAAATACTTGTAGACATAGACAAAGAAACTAATCTAAATGAAACAAACTACTTCTAAATTAAAATAAACTAAAACAGGGAATAGTCGGATGTGGTTATTCCTCTGTTGTAGGATTGTGGAAAATAGATCTACTCTAAATAGAAGATGTATTCTAAAGTTATTATTCTAAAAGTGAAACTTCTTCTAACTACTTCTACCTCAAGTTCACGAAAGAAAGAAAGCTTCTCAGAAGCAATTTCTTCTTTACCCAAAAGCTTTCGAGGTAAAGTGAAAAAAATACGAGATGATTAACAATGAAGAAATAACAAAGATACGCAGACACAAAATCTTCCTCCAACTTCTTTCCCTTGCAGATCCACAGGGATAAGCAGGGAAGAAAATATCAATGGAAAATTTTTTCGTGCATAGACAATATTGGAAATGAAGAAGTAATAAATTATACCAATTTAAAACAATTGTATTTCTTCTAATTTAATGACAATAATTAATTGAAAGCTTCAAAGAAATAAAAACATCCCCAACCTATAACTATTGATTTGAGATAGTATTCTAGGTTTGGTGTTTTTTGTTTCTCCTCGGCTTCCTTTTCCTTTCCGAGAGATGATTTCAATTGATACTGAGGTGTGTAGAGTACTCATTTGGTAGAAAAAAACTAAGAAGATGGTTGTAGCTAGTTGGTTGTAAGAAAATTGGTTGAAAATGTAATACTAGAAATAATAGAGAAATGAATAGGTTGTCTGTGTGATTCCTAGCAATATTTTGAAAGCATAACTTTATAAATAAAATATCAAAAGTTCAACCTAGCATTCAAATGAAAACTGGACTTTTATAAAAATATGGGGAAGACGAAGTCTCGAAACACATGTCTAATAAGAAGTGATAACACATCCACATAAGGGGAAATTATCCTTCTAAACATAGTAAAATAGGAAGATAAAATCAATATGATTCCAACAAGCCCAAAACCAAGCAAAATGGTCAAGAAACGAGTGAGAAAATCACTCCCGAATTGTGATGTCTCATTTTTACACACCAAAAACCATAACACAGACTTAGAAAATTCGACAATTTTTATTTTTTTATTTTTATTTAAATACATTTATTACTATCATTTCCATGTGGTGGAACTATATCTCATCATTAATTTAAACTATTTTATTTTCTTAAATTACTTCCAAGTTAACTACCCCCTTATCTAGATTTAATTTAAATTCAAAAAGGCCCATTCAGCTACCGTACTAACTTGTGTCAAATGCTTATTTATTTAATTATTTTTACAAGTCCCGAGGTTTAATACATTAATACCCTCCATGACCCATTATCAAACAAAAATTCCATGCTACAAATTTATTTATTAAAACAATTTCTTAAAGGCACGTTGCTAAAATTCATTCATCATAGCCACTAATAAAATCCTCTAGGTTCCCATCTAATTAGTTTACCCC